>OX596149.1:12500-15000 GCA_951394285.1 Epirrhoe tristata | reverse complement strand
GTTGTATATATTAAATCGTTCTTAAAACTAATTTAAATTGTAAATAATGTAATATAATAATATTTTAATCCTAATTTCTGTTTCAGATCCAAAAAGAGATCTACGGTCTTCAAGCCTCGTCAATATGTGGGTAAGTAACTTAATTTAAATTTTTGAGGTAAGTTTTTAACTAAAAACCTTGTCAAAATTGGTGTTCGTAGGTTAATGTCAAGGCTCTATAATTAACTTATAAATAAGTATTGTAAAAAACCGTTTGCAATAAATTTAGAGTAGGGTTTTACCTGTAGGATTGTCAAGCTTAAGAATAAAGGTGAATTTAGCACTTTGAAGCCTTGTGCAGGCCTCTAAAAGCACTACTTTCCGCACAAAAAGGTGCCCTAAAACTAGGACAACAGTCCCCAATGCTAAAACTAATGTAAAACCTAGCAGATTCTGAGATAAAAAATATTTCCCTACAAAAGAGTGAGTAGACTTTTACCACGGTAACGCGGTATGGGAGGGTGGGCGGGCCCGTTTTTGAATTTTTCTTCGATTAATCCTTCTGTTTTGTTACAGGGTTGCGCGGGGGTGTTAAACTAAGAAGTTTCAGCTGCGCCACGAGGGATGCACGTCAGGAATCGAAGGAAAATCGCCAAAAGTGGACCAAAATGCACTGAAATTATAGAAAAATACGAGTTTTGGACACAACTAAGTCAATAAACTTGCTATTTCGCGTCCAAAATTCGCGTTTTTTGTTTCAGCGCACGCGGATTATACAGAACTACACGAAACGATCGAATAAAAAATTATTCGACCAACCAAAAAGTCAAAAATATACGAAAATCACTTAAAAAATTAAGGATTTTTCAAAGTTTTAGAAAATACACAAAAATGAACGAAATTAATTTGGAAAAGGGGGCAGGACTATATATTTAGCTATTCCTTGTCTAATTAGATGTAAATAAAATTTTGGAATGCTATTTTCAAAGAGTTGATGCGAAAATAAAAATTTTAATTCACGAATGTATGGGATTCTTGTACCGGGTATGAAGACTTTTGGGAAGGCGGCCGAGCACGTTTTTGAATTTTTCTTCGATTAATCCTTCTGTTTTGTTACAGGGTTGCGCGGGGGTGTTAAACTAAGAAGTTTCAGCTGCGCCACGAGGGATGCACGTCAGGAATCGAAGGAAAATCGCCAAAAGTGGACCAAAATGCACTGAAATTATAGAAAAATACGAGTTTTGGACACAACTAAGTCAATAAACTTGCTATTTCGCGTCCAAAATTCGCGTTTTTTGTTTCAGCGCACGCGGATTATACAGAACTACACGAAACGATCGAATAAAAAATTATTCGACCAACCAAAAAGTCAAAAATATACGAAAATCACTTAAAAAATTAAGGATTTTTCAAAGTTTTAGAAAATACACAAAAATGAACGAAATTAATTTGGAAAAGGGGGCAGGACTATATATTTAGCTATTCCTTGTCTAATTAGATGTAAATAAAATTTTGGAATGCTATTTTCAAAGAGTTGATGCGAAAATAAAAATTTTAATTCACGAATGTATGGGATTCTTGTACCGGGTATGAAGACTTTTGGGAAGGCGGCCGAGCACGTTTTTGAATTTTTCTTCGATTAATCCTTCTGTTTTGTTACAGGGTTGCGCGGGGGTGTTAAACTAAGAAGTTTCAGCTGCGCCACGAGGGATGCACGTCAGGAATCGAAGGAAAATCGCCAAAAGTGGACCAAAATGCACTGAAATTATAGAAAAATACGAGTTTTGGACACAACTAAGTCAATAAACTTGCTATTTCGCGTCCAAAATTCGCGTTTTTTGTTTCAGCGCACGCGGATTATACAGAACTACACGAAACGATCGAATAAAAAATTATTCGACCAACCAAAAAGTCAAAAATATACGAAAATCACTTAAAAAATTAAGGATTTTTCAAAGTTTTAGAAAATACACAAAAATGAACGAAATTAATTTGGAAAAGGGGGCAGGACTATATATTTAGCTATTCCTTGTCTAATTAGATGTAAATAAAATTTTGGAATGCTATTTTCAAAGAGTTGATGCGAAAATAAAAATTTTAATTCACGAATGTATGGGATTCTTGTACCGGGTATGAAGACTTTTGGGAAGGCGGCCGAGCACGTTTTTGAATTTTTCTTCGATTAATCCTTCTGTTTTGTTACAGGGTTGCGCGGGGGTGTTAAACTAAGAAGTTTCAGCTGCGCCACGAGGGATGCACGTCAGGAATCGAAGGAAAATCGCCAAAAGTGGACCAAAATGCACTGAAATTATAGAAAAATACGAGTTTTGGACACAACTAAGTCAATAAACTTGCTATTTCGCGTCCAAAATTCGCGTTTTTTGTTTCAGCGCACGCGGATTATACAGAACTACACGAAACGATCGAATAAAAAATTATTCGACCAACCAAAAAGTCAAAAATATACGAAAATCACTTAAAAAATTAAGGATTTTTCAAAGTTTTAGAAAATACACAAAAA
>OX596149.1:2500-7500 GCA_951394285.1 Epirrhoe tristata | reverse complement strand
TTAGGTTAGGTTAGGTTAGGTTAGGTTAGGTTAGGTTAGGTTAGGTTAGGTTAGGTTAGGTTAGGTTAGGTTAGGTTAGGTTAGGTTAGGTTAGGTTAGGTTAGGTTAGGTTAGGTTAGGTTAGGTTAGGTTAGGTTAGGTTAGGTTAGGTTAGGTTAGGTTAGGTTAGGTTAGGTTAGGTTAGGTTAGGTTAGGTTAGGTTAGGTTAGGTTAGGTTAGGTTAGGTTAGGTTAGGTTAGGTTAGGTTAGGTTAGGTTAGGTTAGGTTAGGTTAGGTTAGGTTAGGTTAGGTTAGGTTAGGTTAGGTTAGGTTAGGTTAGGTTAGGTTAGGTTAGGTTAGGTTAGGTTAGGTTAGGTTAGGTTAGGTTAGGTTAGGTTAGGTTAGGTTAGGTTAGGTTAGGTTAGGTTAGGTTAGGTTAGGTTAGGTTAGGTTAGGTTAGGTTAGGTTAGGTTAGGTTAGGTTAGGTTAGGTTAGGTTAGGTTAGGTTAGGTTAGGTTAGGTTAGGTTAGGTTAGGTTAGGTTAGGTTAGGTTAGGTTAGGTTAGGTTAGGTTAGGTTAGGTTAGGTTAGGTTAGGTTAGGTTAGGTTAGGTTAGGTTAGGTTAGGTTAGGTTAGGTTAGGTTAGGTTAGGTTAGGTTAGGTTAGGTTAGGTTAGGTTAGGTTAGGTTAGGTTAGGTTAGGTTAGGTTAGGTTAGGTTAGGTTAGGTTAGGTTAGGTTAGGTTAGGTTAGGTTAGGTTAGGTTAGGTTAGGTTAGGTTAGGTTAGGTTAGGTTAGGTTAGGTTAGGTTAGGTTAGGTTAGGTTAGGTTAGGTTAGGTTAGGTTAGGTTAGGTTAGGTTAGGTTAGGTTAGGTTAGGTTAGGTTAGGTTAGGTTAGGTTAGGTTAGGTTAGGTTAGGTTAGGTTAGGTTAGGTTAGGTTAGGTTAGGTTAGGTTAGGTTAGGTTAGGTTAGGTTAGGTTAGGTTAGGTTAGGTTAGGTTAGGTTAGGTTAGGTTAGGTTAGGTTAGGTTAGGTTAGGTTAGGTTAGGTTAGGTTAGGTTAGGTTAGGTTAGGTTAGGTTAGGTTAGGTTAGGTTAGGTTAGGTTAGGTTAGGTTAGGTTAGGTTAGGTTAGGTTAGGTTAGGTTAGGTTAGGTTAGGTTAGGTTAGGTTAGGTTAGGTTAGGTTAGGTTAGGTTAGGTTAGGTTAGGTTAGGTTAGGTTAGGTTAGGTTAGGTTAGGTTAGGTTAGGTTAGGTTAGGTTAGGTTAGGTTAGGTTAGGTTAGGTTAGGTTAGGTTAGGTTAGGTTAGGTTAGGTTAGGTTAGGTTAGGTTAGGTTAGGTTAGGTTAGGTTAGGTTAGGTTAGGTTAGGTTAGGTTAGGTTAGGTTAGGTTAGGTTAGGTTAGGTTAGGTTAGGTTAGGTTAGGTTAGGTTAGGTTAGGTTAGGTTAGGTTAGGTTAGGTTAGGTTAGGTTAGGTTAGGTTAGGTTAGGTTAGGTTAGGTTAGGTTAGGTTAGGTTAGGTTAGGTTAGGTTAGGTTAGGTTAGGTTAGGTTAGGTTAGGTTAGGTTAGGTTAGGTTAGGTTAGGTTAGGTTAGGTTAGGTTAGGTTAGGTTAGGTTAGGTTAGGTTAGGTTAGGTTAGGTTAGGTTAGGTTAGGTTAGGTTAGGTTAGGTTAGGTTAGGTTAGGTTAGGTTAGGTTAGGTTAGGTTAGGTTAGGTTAGGTTAGGTTAGGTTAGGTTAGGTTAGGTTAGGTTAGGTTAGGTTAGGTTAGGTTAGGTTAGGTTAGGTTAGGTTAGGTTAGGTTAGGTTAGGTTAGGTTAGGTTAGGTTAGGTTAGGTTAGGTTAGGTTAGGTTAGGTTAGGTTAGGTTAGGTTAGGTTAGGTTAGGTTAGGTTAGGTTAGGTTAGGTTAGGTTAGGTTAGGTTAGGTTAGGTTAGGTTAGGTTAGGTTAGGTTAGGTTAGGTTAGGTTAGGTTAGGTTAGGTTAGGTTAGGTTAGGTTAGGTTAGGTTAGGTTAGGTTAGGTTAGGTTAGGTTAGGTTAGGTTAGGTTAGGTTAGGTTAGGTTAGGTTAGGTTAGGTTAGGTTAGGTTAGGTTAGGTTAGGTTAGGTTAGGTTAGGTTAGGTTAGGTTAGGTTAGGTTAGGTTAGGTTAGGTTAGGTTAGGTTAGGTTAGGTTAGGTTAGGTTAGGTTAGGTTAGGTTAGGTTAGGTTAGGTTAGGTTAGGTTAGGTTAGGTTAGGTTAGGTTAGGTTAGGTTAGGTTAGGTTAGGTTAGGTTAGGTTAGGTTAGGTTAGGTTAGGTTAGGTTAGGTTAGGTTAGGTTAGGTTAGGTTAGGTTAGGTTAGGTTAGGTTAGGTTAGGTTAGGTTAGGTTAGGTTAGGTTAGGTTAGGTTAGGTTAGGTTAGGTTAGGTTAGGTTAGGTTAGGTTAGGTTAGGTTAGGTTAGGTTAGGTTAGGTTAGGTTAGGTTAGGTTAGGTTAGGTTAGGTTAGGTTAGGTTAGGTTAGGTTAGGTTAGGTTAGGTTAGGTTAGGTTAGGTTAGGTTAGGTTAGGTTAGGTTAGGTTAGGTTAGGTTAGGTTAGGTTAGGTTAGGTTAGGTTAGGTTAGGTTAGGTTAGGTTAGGTTAGGTTAGGTTAGGTTAGGTTAGGTTAGGTTAGGTTAGGTTAGGTTAGGTTAGGTTAGGTTAGGTTAGGTTAGGTTAGGTTAGGTTAGGTTAGGTTAGGTTAGGTTAGGTTAGGTTAGGTTAGGTTAGGTTAGGTTAGGTTAGGTTAGGTTAGGTTAGGTTAGGTTAGGTTAGGTTAGGTTAGGTTAGGTTAGGTTAGGTTAGGTTAGGTTAGGTTAGGTTAGGTTAGGTTAGGTTAGGTTAGGTTAGGTTAGGTTAGGTTAGGTTAGGTTAGGTTAGGTTAGGTTAGGTTAGGTTAGGTTAGGTTAGGTTAGGTTAGGTTAGGTTAGGTTAGGTTAGGTTAGGTTAGGTTAGGTTAGGTTAGGTTAGGTTAGGTTAGGTTAGGTTAGGTTAGGTTAGGTTAGGTTAGGTTAGGTTAGGTTAGGTTAGGTTAGGTTAGGTTAGGTTAGGTTAGGTTAGGTTAGGTTAGGTTAGGTTAGGTTAGGTTAGGTTAGGTTAGGTTAGGTTAGGTTAGGTTAGGTTAGGTTAGGTTAGGTTAGGTTAGGTTAGGTTAGGTTAGGTTAGGTTAGGTTAGGTTAGGTTAGGTTAGGTTAGGTTAGGTTAGGTTAGGTTAGGTTAGGTTAGGTTAGGTTAGGTTAGGTTAGGTTAGGTTAGGTTAGGTTAGGTTAGGTTAGGTTAGGTTAGGTTAGGTTAGGTTAGGTTAGGTTAGGTTAGGTTAGGTTAGGTTAGGTTAGGTTAGGTTAGGTTAGGTTAGGTTAGGTTAGGTTAGGTTAGGTTAGGTTAGGTTAGGTTAGGTTAGGTTAGGTTAGGTTAGGTTAGGTTAGGTTAGGTTAGGTTAGGTTAGGTTAGGTTAGGTTAGGTTAGGTTAGGTTAGGTTAGGTTAGGTTAGGTTAGGTTAGGTTAGGTTAGGTTAGGTTAGGTTAGGTTAGGTTAGGTTAGGTTAGGTTAGGTTAGGTTAGGTTAGGTTAGGTTAGGTTAGGTTAGGTTAGGTTAGGTTAGGTTAGGTTAGGTTAGGTTAGGTTAGGTTAGGTTAGGTTAGGTTAGGTTAGGTTAGGTTAGGTTAGGTTAGGTTAGGTTAGGTTAGGTTAGGTTAGGTTAGGTTAGGTTAGGTTAGGTTAGGTTAGGTTAGGTTAGGTTAGGTTAGGTTAGGTTAGGTTAGGTTAGGTTAGGTTAGGTTAGGTTAGGTTAGGTTAGGTTAGGTTAGGTTAGGTTAGGTTAGGTTAGGTTAGGTTAGGTTAGGTTAGGTTAGGTTAGGTTAGGTTAGGTTAGGTTAGGTTAGGTTAGGTTAGGTTAGGTTAGGTTAGGTTAGGTTAGGTTAGGTTAGGTTAGGTTAGGTTAGGTTAGGTTAGGTTAGGTTAGGTTAGGTTAGGTTAGGTTAGGTTAGGTTAGGTTAGGTTAGGTTAGGTTAGGTTAGGTTAGGTTAGGTTAGGTTAGGTTAGGTTAGGTTAGGTTAGGTTAGGTTAGGTTAGGTTAGGTTAGGTTAGGTTAGGTTAGGTTAGGTTAGGTTAGGTTAGGTTAGGTTAGGTTAGGTTAGGTTAGGTTAGGTTAGGTTAGGTTAGGTTAGGTTAGGTTAGGTTAGGTTAGGTTAGGTTAGGTTAGGTTAGGTTAGGTTAGGTTAGGTTAGGTTAGGTTAGGTTAGGTTAGGTTAGGTTAGGTTAGGTTAGGTTAGGTTAGGTTAGGTTAGGTTAGGTTAGGTTAGGTTAGGTTAGGTTAGGTTAGGTTAGGTTAGGTTAGGTTAGGTTAGGTTAGGTTAGGTTAGGTTAGGTTAGGTTAGGTTAGGTTAGGTTAGGTTAGGTTAGGTTAGGTTAGGTTAGGTTAGGTTAGGTTAGGTTAGGTTAGGTTAGGTTAGGTTAGGTTAGGTTAGGTTAGGTTAGGTTAGGTTAGGTTAGGTTAGGTTAGGTTAGGTTAGGTTAGGTTAGGTTAGGTTAGGTTAGGTTAGGTTAGGTTAGGTTAGGTTAGGTTAGGTTAGGTTAGGTTAGGTTAGGTTAGGTTAGGTTAGGTTAGGTTAGGTTAGGTTAGGTTAGGTTAGGTTAGGTTAGGTTAGGTTAGGTTAGGTTAGGTTAGGTTAGGTTAGGTTAGGTTAGGTTAGGTTAGGTTAGGTTAGGTTAGGTTAGGTTAGGTTAGGTTAGGTTAGGTTAGGTTAGGTTAGGTTAGGTTAGGTTAGGTTAGGTTAGGTTAGGTTAGGTTAGGTTAGGTTAGGTTAGGTTAGGTTAGGTTAGGTTAGGTTAGGTTAGGTTAGGTTAGGTTAGGTTAGGTTAGGTTAGGTTAGGTTAGGTTAGGTTAGGTTAGGTTAGGTTAGGTTAGGTTAGGTTAGGTTAGGTTAGGTTAGGTTAGGTTAGGTTAGGTTAGGTTAGGTTAGGTTAGGTTAGGTTAGGTTAGGTTAGGTTAGGTTAGGTTAGGTTAGGTTAGG